>PQWD01004042.1:119915-162919 GCA_019425675.1 Leucinodes orbonalis
TGCTAAACCTGATATAAAGAGTAATCCAAACAGTACCTTCATCTCCTCCTTTGTGGTTCCAAGTTTCTGATCACTAACGGTTCGCATGCGTATTTTTTCATTCGTACAATTCACAATCTCGTCAATCATTTCATTAGTAATAAACAAATCAAAACACTGAAGAGGTGACATCTTGTCCTTAGCAACCGTTTTCACACCGGGTAGATGAGTAATAATATTTTCAGCTCTGCTCCGAATATTGCTTCTGTATGGATCATTTTGCCATTTTGTAACTCCATCTTTACCCGTATAATATGAACCCGCTCTATTTTGGCGCAGTTCCGAAAGCGGTACATCGTCATCGCTGTCAGAATCAGAACAAGGCAACTCAGCTTCGAATTCGCTACCTATATCACTTTGAATGCTCAAATGATCGGAAGCATTTTCAGAGTCTTCCTCAAAATTCTCATTCTCTGGCTCATTTGAGTCATTAAAAAGTGCTCTAAATATTTTGAATCTGTCATTTGAGACTGTTCTGTAAAATTTATATCTGTAACAATTAACTCTATTATAGGACACTTAAACAAATAATAAAATACAAAAATCTTCTATTTCGCAACATACCTTTATAACAACGGGCCGTACAAGGTGGGTTGTGATGCCCGCGCGCACTTACGACGCGTGTAACTTGCTTGGTGGCCGTCACCTGACAAATGTAATGGCGCCAATCGAAGCGGCAACATCGCATCTCCAGCTACTGAAAACATGTGCTCCCGCGCTTTTATAGTTTTCAAATTATTGTTGATTTTTGTGGACTGGGGTGTGCAATACCCCACGTAGTACACGAAAGGTTAAAACAATGGCTACTTATATGCTCGTAACTAATAAAAAATAGTGTATATTTGTAAAAATAATTTATATTTTTATAAATAAATCGTTTTTTTTCAGCTGCCAGTAATGACAAAGGGAACACTATCGTGTTTGAACCAAAAATGTAAGTTTTACGTTCTATAATGTTTTTATTTTCGGACTTTAGATGAATACTAGTGAACCTGGGTGGCAACCATCTTGGCCACATTATTAATGCGTTTTTATTTTACATACAGAGACCACGTAGTTAATCACTTGTTCCTCATTTGCTCAGGATTAAATAAAGACTATCATATTCATCATAGATACTATTATAATAATGCCATATTTTTCAAATGTTACAGACCCGTAAAACCCATCCCGGAAAAACAACTCGGTGGACTCCTTCCTCCAGGCACCGGGGATAAAAAAAACCGGTAAGAATATATTCATCAATATTTATCAATATAACATATAATTGTATACCCTTAAACTAGTTAGCCAACAAGATAATGGATCAAGAAAGTAGTTGAATTCCGCCCGACGCTATTAATTGTGAAATTTGTGAGAGATTGTTTTCAGTGTATTTTAAAAACTTAACTCGTTAGTCGGAGGAATGTTCAATTCCTCCGACTTTTACTAACTCAACAAATTAGATTTTTTATTGAAAAATTATTTAATCGTTTATACGATACGATTTTGTATCGCACACATATATACAAATGAGGTACTCGGCAAAATGTGTACAAAGGCACTGCTTAAATAAGAAATAATGAAATCATTTTAAATTTCTGCCAGCAGCCCAAAAATTTAAATTAATTGTGTGAGGTAAACGTGCGCCCATTTAAATAAAATATATAAAAATATTATATATATTAATCAAAAACATATTATTAGATCTGGCAGCAACCTTGGACAAAGAATCAGTCTGGCAATCCAAAGGGGTAACGCTGCCAGTATTTTCGGAACTTTGCCGAAAGGGACTTCTTTTAATTATATTTTTTAGTTTTAATTATTTATTTTTAAGTGTTTAGGGTGTAATATATTTTAGTTACTGAATAATGTAAAGTAAATAAAAATATTGTCTAACTTATCAGTCAAAATATTAGGAAATTTACTTAAGAATAGAAATTATAAAATAAATAAATGAAGGGTTTTTTATTCCCAGCAAAAAAAGTACAAAAATGTTCATATATTTTTTTATTAATTCCCTTTTACTGCTTCTTTTTTTATTATTATAGTATATAACTTGAAAAACATACGTTATGTTATATATTTTTTTCTTTATTTACAGCCCAATAACGGAAGCGGTTAAAGAGCTCAGACTAGGATGACAGAAACAAATTGGCT
The DNA here is from genome assembly GCA_019425675.1 of Leucinodes orbonalis. Taxonomy (NCBI): domain Eukaryota; kingdom Metazoa; phylum Arthropoda; class Insecta; order Lepidoptera; family Crambidae; genus Leucinodes; species Leucinodes orbonalis. Next base: position 122,094 of record PQWD01004042.1, read on the forward strand.
TTGATAACACGCTGCGGATCGGTACTTTGTTGGGGAAAAATAAACACTTATTTCAATACGAAGTTTTTTTCTATAGTGATTATTAGGGTTTACTTTATATCAGGCTTCTGTAGCACTTGTAATTAGTGTTCTTTATTCATTATTTTTAATTTATCTATTGTAATAGTGAGGGTTTAGGATTTTATTAATTTTAGCAAGTATATAACTCTCTCAGGGGCACGGTAATGAAAAGCATAACCTTAAATTACACAAGTCTGCAAAAAAAAAGTAAGAGCTGTTTTGGTTTTATGTGGAATTCTTATGTTTTTGGGTATGCTGAATTCGAAAATAACTTTGTTTTGTCCTAGAACGTCACGTTTCTGACAATGTAGGTGTGCAATGCTAAACAAGTTATTACCGTAAAATAAAACATAAAAATTTTAAAAATAAATTTATAATTTATAATTGCGTAACAAAACTATTTTTTTTATTTAAAATACATTAATTAATAAGCACTAATACATTTCTTTTTCCCAGTGAGACTCCTTTTGGTACATTTTCGCTTGTGGGAAGCATCTGGAAGGTCTCTTTGAAGCGTCCAACAGTAGTCTGCCATCATTGAGACGCTCCATCTTCCCTGGTATCTTTTTCCATCTCCTTAATATCTTGGTGAAATCGTTCACCTTGCTCTTCACTCACGTCTCCTAAATTTTCTGGAAAGTAGTCGAGGTGGGAATGAAGAAAATGTACTTTTAAACTCATTAAGCAACCGAAGGCTTGAAATGCTTTTAACATTCTTTTGACGATTTGTTTGTAGTTTGGGTCTTTGTTATTGCTTAAAAATTTCGTTGTTACTTCTTTAAAGGCAATCCACCCTTCTTTTTGAGGATCCGTCATGGTTGTGATAAATAGTGGATCAGCCATAAGCCGTCTAATATCTGGTCCAACGAAAACACCTTCCTTCAACTTTGCCTCTGAGAGGCCTGGAAACTTTCATATTAAGTATTTGAAGCAATTTCCATCTCTTGAAGTAACTTTACAAATTGCTTCATCAATCCTAGCTTTATGTGAAGCGGTGGTAGAAGAACTTTATGAGGAGGTACCAAAGTTTCATGCAGGACATTTATCGCCAACTTTAAGCTCCCTAAGAGGCCAACACTTTTGGTCCAGTGGTTTGTTCGGTCTCTCTTATCCCATAGACACAAAAACAAGGGAATTTTGCAAATTCAGATTGTTGTCCGAACGCCATGACCAAGATTTTGAAATCACCACACACTTGCCAACCATTTTAATTTGGAAAGAATCAATTTCAAGTTCTTATGGTTTCCTTGAGGTGTACGGAATGGCCAACAGGAATGGAAGCATAGAAACCGCCATTGTGAAGCAGAACTGCTTTAAGACTTCTTTTTGAAGAATCTATGAAAATACGCCACTCTGCTGGGTCGTATGAGATCTTAAATTTATCCATCAAACCTTCAATATTGGTACAATAAACCAACTCGTCCTCTTGGGCAAAGTAGGAAGTAAACTGCTTCTCACGATATCTAAACCAGGAAAAAGACACTCCCGGCAAAAGTAAATTCCTGCTTTTAAGCCTAGCTCCAAGCAACTCAGCAGCGTTTTTAGGAAGATTCAAGTCTCTTACCAAATCATTTAGCTCGCCCTGGGAAAACAATTTCGGACTGTTGTCATCTTAAAATTCAAAACTTGACTGGTCATCGCACTTAGGTACAGCACCATCTTCGTAAGAACTTGTAATCTCTTCCAAGGTAGCAGGGACCTTGGGAACTGGTATTTCGGTCCCATGAGGGATGGGACGAGTAGCTGATTGCAGATTGGGGTATGAAATTGACTGCTTCCATTTTGAATTATACCCTTTCACATTACATGAACAAAAGTAACAATCATTACTATGGTTCTTTTGCTCGCGCCAAACCATAGGAATCGCATACCGGAAAGCCCTTAAACCAATTTCGAAGGTCTTTAACACATCGTTTGCAGACTCTATGAGGTGCCCAAGATTTATCCTGATCTCCAAGTTTTAGGCCAAAATACGCAAAGTATACTTTTTTTTACAAAGTCCGTAATATTCACTTGTTGCTTTAATATCATATATTCGCCACAAATGTAACAGAAACTATCTGACGAATTCACATACTTCCGCACAGATGACATTGCACTATATTGATCTAAGATCTATAAAACAATGACGAGTTAACACGTACCTAATTGTTCCGCGCCATACTCTACACTGTCGGAGCGCGCACGTTCAGGTTACAACATGTTTATATTTGTAAATGTAGCTCAAACAGGTGTTCCTTTTTAGAAATTAATGATAGTTATGTCCTGTAAACATTTAAAAACAGTATTCAAAATAAAATTATACCATAGTTTATGACTACAAGTTAGCCCAAAAAATACCTTTTTTAATAGAAATGTGCGTTTTGTAAAAAAACCTTACGTTCTGAAATTTTTGAGTATTTTCTTAGTTTTCAGAACACCTTAATACATAGAAATCAGTTGGAAATATCCAGACAGCATTTTTGTTGCAGACCTGTGTTATCTTACAGACGAAAACATAAATATTATATTATTTAAAACTATGAATGCTACAGAACAAACAATATTTAAAATCATAACCTTTATTTAGTAAAACGCAATCAAACTTATAAGAGCTCTAATATTTTTCCTACAAGCCTAGGTCACCAGTACTTTTGTGATTCAGTTATGTCGAGAACCTATAAACAAAATACTATAAATATCAACAAAGACACGTCAGAGCGTTACAAGCAATACTAAAACGTTATCGAACTTATGAGAACTTCATTTTCTTTATGATATTTTAAAAAAACATCGAAGCAGTTTACCCATATATACCTAGTATAACGATTACAATATGTTATAATCTTACTCCAGACTTAGCTATTAAACCAATTTGAATATATTAATAATATTGACGATCCATGTGGCCGGCTACTACACACAGGGTTCCGGGTTCTATCCCCGGGCATTACAAACATTTTTGTGCATGAATATGTCTGTTTGTAATAGTCTGGGTATTTGTAAGTTTAATATGTATGTATTTACAAAAAAATGGGTGTAAGTATGTTTATGTATGATAAAACCCAACAATTCACTGAACCCGCGTGGTGGGTTATGTATACATATATTATGTATACAAACATATATAGACCATGTTTTTTTTTAATGTTTACACTACTTTTGTCTATAATCGTTTGATCTTTTCAATCTGTCGCAATTGACTGATAGATTAAGGTCTGGTCTATAAAATTGGTGTCACATATTGTCTTAACATAAGACCTTAGTCCAAGCAGACTAAGCACATATATATATATATATATATATATATAATATATATTATATATATTATATATATATATATATATAATATATATATATATATATATATAATATATATATATATATATTATCTTGTACTTATATATATAGTATATATATATATATATATATATATATAATCTGTGGTCAATGATCTTAAAATAACCTTTCAATATCATATATTGGTAAAGCACTATAATATTGAAGTTTTTGTTTTGACCAGCGCACGAATCTGACGATATAAGTAAATGATGCTTACCACGACACGATTGGTTACTTCAACAAACCTCAGTAACGCGCTAGCAACCTCAACGCTGCCTCGATCAGCCACATGTTCTGTCCAGGTGCAGCAAACAGCTTTTTCTTTCGTCTGGTCAACGACATGGGTAACCAAAATTATAAAACCAAATCTGGCGTAAATAAAAAGCTTTATTAGTCGGTATTTTTGGAAGTGGCATGGTCTGTTGCAAATCTACAGTGACGTATAATAAACTGCTATTGTCTTTGGGTTTCTTTCTGTCAGTGGCCATTGCTTCAATTGCGGCGTAGTAATTCGATTCATGCACTTCATTAGAATTGCCTGCATCACAAGTTCCACATGTGTCACTCTTAGGGTACCCGAAAGATAGATTAAATTCTGTCACAAAAATGTTATTGTATGTACTCGTCTTAATTCTGTATTTTTCTGGTAGATTATCCTCTTCACACATCGCTAGATAAGGTTGGTGCATTTTTGTGACATTTAAAATGGTAACAAGTAAAGTTTGTATATATTTTTGCTACACGAATAATGAGATTGTTCAGCAGGGAATTGAGATATATGTTGCTTTATACGTTGTTTGACTTCGTCATCCAATTTATGTGGGCGATTATTGTGCCTGCCTCTTTTGTCTGCAGTGGAGCAGAAACACCAGTTTTGATTTTCTGTATAATTACGTCCACCTTCTTTCGCGATATTTGATACAGACCACAGAAACCTAATTTGCAACCTCCATTGTTACACCATTATGTTTAACAAAATATTTGTAAGTAACAGACTTCTTTGTTTTCGCGTTAGTGCGATGTCGGGCTACAGGTTTACTCGATATGGAATTGAATAGGAGAGCATTTTTACCATTTACGTCTAATCTATAAAAATCATTTAAATCGACTGTCTATCTTCACTATTAATTTGCTAGAGCAATCCATTCTACAATTTCATGGCATATACCCTTCATTTATTTTTCCGTGGCATGACTGTATTTTTATAGGACAAGTATACATCCCTCTTTCTCTTGCTAAAGCTGCTGCTTTCTTTTTCCAATTCTTTTTCATCCTTGGACGTTGCTTAGATTTGTTTTCCTTCGGAGGAAACTGTTTACGTTTACGAGATGGCGCTTGTATCTCTTCTATATATATATATATATAATATATATATATATATATATAGCTAGTCTGCTTGGACTTAGAATATATATATATATATATATATATATATATATATATATAATCTGTGGTCAATGATCTTAAATAACCTTTCAATATCATATATTGGTAAAGCACTATAATATTGAAGTTTTTGTTTTGACCAGCGCACGAATCTGACGATATAAGTAAATGATGCTTACCACGACACGATTGGTTTACTTCAACAAACCTCAGTAACGCGCTAGCAACCTCAACGCTGCCCTCGATCAGCCACATGTTCTGTCCAGGTGCAGCAAACAGCTTTTTCTTTCGTCTGGTCAACGACATGGGTAACCAAAATTATAAACCAAATCTGGCGTAAATAAAAAGCTTTATTAGTCGGTATTTTTGGAAGTGGCATGGTCTGTTGCAAATCTACAGTGACGTATAATAAACTGCTATTGTCTTTGGGTTTCTTTCTGTCAGTGGCCATTGCTTCAATTGCGGCGTAGTAATTCGATTCATGCACTTCATTAGAATTGCCTGCATCACAAGTTCCACATGTGTCACTCTTAGGGTACCCGAAAGATAGATTAAATTCTGTCACAAAAATGTTATTGTATGTACTCGTCTTAATTCTGTATTTCTGGTAGATTATCCTCTTCCACATCGCTAGATAAGGTTGGTGCATTTTTGTGACATTTAAAAGTGGTAACAAGTAAAGTTTGTATATATTTTTGCTACACGAATAATGAGATTGTTCAGCAGGGAATTGAGATATATGTTGCTTTATACGTTGTTTGACTTCGTCATCCAATTTATGTGGGCGATTATTGTGCCTGCCTCTTTTGTCTGGCAGTGGAGCAGAAACACCAGTTTTGATTTTCTGTATAATTACGTCCACCTTCTTTCGCGATATTTGATACAGACCACAGAAACCTAATTTGCAAACCTCCATTGTTACACCATTATGTTTAACAAAATATTTGTAAGTAACAGACTTCTTTGTTTCGCGTTAGTGCGATGTCGGGCTACAGGTTTACTCGATATGGAATTGAATAGGAGAGCATTTTTACCATTTACGTCTAATATAAAATCATTTAAAATCGACTGTCTATCTTCACTATTAAATTTGCTAGAGCAATCCATTCTACAATTTTCATGGCATAATACCCCTTCATTTATTGTTTTCCGTGGCATGACTGTATTTTATAGGACAAGTATACATCCCCTCTTTCTCTTGCTAAAGCTGCTGCTTTCTTTTTCCAATTCTTTTCATTCCTTGGACGTTGCTTAGATTTGTTTTCCTTCGGAGGAAACTGTTTACGTTTACGAGATGGCGCTTGTATCTCTTCTATGTGCTATGTTTAGCTGATTTTGTATGTCCTGTAATGGTGAATGATCTGTATCTGCAACATTGTCATTGACATTGGTGTCTGAATCAGATGAAAAATCTCAGGGATGTGGACCTCATCACTGCCTGAAGAAAAATCGCTAATATCGACACGATCATGCTCGTTTTCATTCAAATTAAACAGTGCAACATTATTTGTAACCCTGTGTCGATCGCTACTTTGCAAAAATTACTAAAATACGAGCCTAATGTTTCTTCTTCTGAGGGTACTACAATACCAGAATTTACGGTATTAAGCTCAGCATTAGTCTGGTTTGATGAAGTCAAATTTGGATTTATAAAGGTAGGTACTGATTGGAGAGGAGTTAGTTCTAGGTCTTCGTATTCAGAAGTCAATGCCTCATTTTTCTTCAAGGAACTATCAGTTTTATATACAACTGCTGATCTGCTTTTTTCATCTGTAAAAAAAGGGAGATATCATATTTTTTGCTATATATACAAGGTGTAAGGGACGGCTTTCCAAATGCTTTGGTACGTGATGGTACCTATCAATGCGGACAGCTTTTACTATGGGGATATGCTCGGGAAGCGAAGAAGGGACTCAGCTGTGTCATACAAAATGTTCATTGACCTCAACCAAAATGTATGGAACAGCTGTTTTTTTTTTCGTTTCCTGGGAGTGTCCCCGTGGTTAAAGTTGCTTGTATTGGTGGGTACCATCATGTGTTGAAGTTTTCGGAGAGCCGTCACAAACATCCTGTATATATTAAAAAATCACTAAAAGTTTGTTGTTAGTAGTGCTGCAAATAGGCCAGATATGCAGATATATATTGGAATGTTATAAATTATAGGCAATATTGGCGTAAAAAAAATTCAGCCAGCTTGAAAATATAATACTTGATTGGTTTGTCATAATCAATACATAACACCTAGATACTCTGTACTTATCAACAGTGCTAACTCAATGAACTTAAATAGTGTATGATGATTATTTAATGTTTTAATAGGCATGCAAAAGTGGTTATAGGACATAAGTCTCCTTGATAAACTATATGTACAAAATCTTGTTTACTTAAGCATAAATATAATATCTACCTAGATTCACACAAGTACAATCAAACACTTACCGTGATCGAAAGTTTTAATGTTAGAAACGTCGTTGTCCTGGATTTTATCGTCGTTAAAATCACGCGAATAAGAAGACTTTAGTGCAGCTTCTACAAGTCGTATAGCTCTTGATATTTTAGTTAAAAAATAAAAACATTCATGCACTTTTTTTATAAACAATAACACTGACGAGGTGCGTCCGACTCGGCAATTAAACACGTCGCGACATAAATGAAAGGGTCAATCAAGTGCGGAACATAACACCTTCATTCATTTTAACGCAGCATAATCACACTTTTGTTTGCACTTACCTCATTCATCCCTACAGCCAATTATTGATTGGAATCATTTTAAATTGAAGAATACGTTAAGTGCCCATGTCACATTCATTCAACGTGATTATATTTTTTCTTCGTACATAACTCCTTCATCACATCCTATCTTTTAAACTAAGCCTTAATGTTAAAATTTTAAGGTCTAATATGGTTTATAGGCACATAACACCTTCATTTAATGTAAAAAATCGAAAATCTTCATCCACTCATGTATACATATATACATATTATTAATATATTCAAATTAGTTTAATAGCTAAGTCTAGAGTAAGATTATAACATATTGTAATCGTAATTATTTTTTATACAAGTATCCACTTGTGTTTATCCTGCAGCCAATTAAGGTAAACTGCTTCGATGTTTTTTTTAAATATCATAAAGAAAATGAAGTTCTCATAAGTTCGATAACGTATGTATTGCTTGTAACGCTCTGACATGTCTTTGTTGATATTTATAGATTAAGTTTTTTAGGGGTCAGTATTTTGTTTATAGGTTCTCGACACAACTGAATCACTAAAGTACTGGTGACCTAGGCTTGTAGGAAAAATATAAGAGCTCTTATAAGTTTGATTGCGTTTTTCTAAATATAGGGTATGATTTTAATTACTGTATGTTCTGTAGCATTCATAGTTTTAAATAATATAATATTTATGTTTTCGTCTGTAAGATAATTTAAGGTTATGCTTTTCATTACCGTGCCCCTCAGAGAGTTATATACTTGCTAAAATTAATAAAATCCTAAACCCTCACTATTACAATAGATGAATTAAAAAATAATGAATAAAGAACACTAATTACAAGTGCTACAGAAGCCTGATATAAAGTAAACCTTAATAATCACTATAGAAAAAAACTTCGTATTCAAATAATTGTTTATTTGTCCTCAACAAAGTACCGATCCGCAGTGTGTTATCAAAGCCAATTTGTTTCTGTCATCCTAGTCTGAGCTCTTTAACCGCTTCCGGTATTGGGCTGTAAATAAAGAAAAAATATATATACCATAACGTATGTTTTTCAAGTAACATACTAAAATAATAGAAAAGAAGCAGTAAAAGGGAATTAATAAAAAAATATATGAACATTTTTGTGCTTTTTTGCTGGGGATTTAAAACCCTTCATTTATTTATTTTATAATTTCTATACTTAAGTAAATTTCTTCTAATAATTTGACTAATATATACAATATTTTTATATATTTTATTTAAAAGGGCGCACGTCTACCTCACACAATTAATTTAAATTTTTTCCTTGAGAGAATTGGGTCTTTTTAATGGCTACTAAATCTCCAACATTATACTCCTTGGCTTCTCTTCGCTTTTTATTATAATTTCTTGTGTCTCTTCTTGTATTTTTTGAATAGACTGTTTAGCTTTATTTCTTAGTTCTTTTCTTGTTTCGCAAAATTTTTCAATGTTTTTTCTTCTATAAGTTTATTTAGTTCATCGTCTTTGTCTCTCATTTTGCAACCAAACATCAACTCAAACGGAGACATCCCTATGGATCTTTGGTAAGTGCTATTGAGACATCTCTGTACTTTAGATACATGACGATACCACTTGGTAGGATCATCAGCGCTTAGTTTACTCAATACTGCTATAATTATCTGGTGTATACGCTCTACTTGGCCGTTACCTCTCGGTTGACCGGTGGTGATGGTATAATGTAATATATTTCTTCATTGCAATATTGCTGGAAGTCATTAGAGGTAAAAGCTGCGTTACGGTCGGATATAATTCTTTCTGATGAGCCAAAGGTTTGCTGCTGCATTCTTAACTTATCTAAAGCCTCTTCAGTACTTAAAGTCTTGACAGGATATATCCACGTAAATTTTGTATACGCATCAACAACAGTAAAAATATACTTGTAGTTCTTATGAGTTGAAGTCATAGGGCCTAAATGATCAATGTGATATGTTGACAGTGGCCTATCACCTTTGTCTGTTGGGTGTAGGAACCCTTCTTTTCTACCTCTTTTGTGTGCCACGAGTATGCATTCAACGCAGTTATCAATGACTTTTCTTATTTTGTCATTTAAATTTTCTATAAAATACTCCCTATTAATCAATTCCTCAGTCTTTAAAATTCCAAAGTGACCCTTTTCATGGTTTTTTCTAACAATTTCATTTTGCATTCTCTTAGGTACAACTAATAATTTATCGTTATCTTTCATCTTGTGTAGTATCTCATTCTGTATTATAAAATCTTGGTATTCTTCTTTGTCTAAAATCTTCTTAATTAGTTTTATGTGATCATCCTCATTCTGTGCCTTCTTTATACAAGCTATGGTTTCGGTTAGTATTCTAAAATCAATGCACATTCTTTTTGATCCATCTTTCTTGTTAGCTAGGACGATAGGGGGATTTGCTTGGTTTAATCACTTTTTCATCTAACCATTCTTTCACTTGCGCATTGACAGCAGCCATCTCCAAAGATGATAAACGTTGAGGGTTCTGGTAAACTGGGTCTTCATCGGTGAGTATTATCTTTAATTCAATTTTACTTTCTTTCTTCTTTTCAGAAGGTTTATATTCTTTACACATCTTTCGTATTGTTTCTGTATATTTCAAATCTCCAATATTCCAATTCTTGTCCGTCTTCTTTATTCTCTGCCAGTAGTGTTAGATGCATAATCTTTTTCATGTAAATACCTTCAGGAGTAAAGCGAACTTCAAAATCCTTTAGGATAGGATTGCCGATTAGTACAGTTACGGGAATTTCATTATCTTTGACAATGTGAAAATCTATATCTGTATAATAATCATCGATCTGTACTTTCACTGTGAACATTCCTTCTGTATAAACCTTGTTCTCAGGAATTCCAGTCCATGTTGAGTCCGTTTTAAAGTTCCTAATACTGTCTTTTATCTTTGCAAACTCAGTTTTGACACTTAAATTTACATCACTTCCGGTATCTGAGTGCAGTAAATTCTTCTCCATGAATGGTTATTTTCTTATAGATAGTCTTCTCCAATCCAGTCGTATTTTTTATGTTCAATGTATTTTTAAGCTGTGGACAATTATTTGACTTGTGTCCATATTGATTGCATTTAAAGCATTTTATTCCTTTAGTACAGGCCGGCAGCTGGTGGTCTGAATCACCACAGTTAAAGCATCTCTTCACACGTTCACGAGACATCTGATGCCTAGAGGATGATTGTTGTAAATGGAGTGGCTTACTTGACATCTTTTTTCTAAATTCACTGTAGATATCTAACTTCTTACGAAAATCTTTTACATCTGAAGCTCCGTATAAAATAGCCTTATTAGGTTCTGTGTCACGAATGCCATCTATTATGTATTCAATTAAAGCGGCATCTTCTACTTTGCCATGGAGCTCTAATTCCTTCATTGTGAGGAAATATTGCTGAAAAGACTCGTCGCTCTTCATCTTTCGTGCGGCGAGCTTTTTATGCACGATTGCACTATTGAACTTTGGGCCAAATTCCTCCTTTAAGGCCTTTTTCAAGGTCGTATAGTCCTTTACCCTTCCGATCGATCGCAAGAATAGCTTTGCTGTTCCATCTAAAAGCCTTTTCGAATAAATCAGCATTTCGATCTGCGTCCATTTCATAATTTGGGCAGTGTCCTCCAATTCTTCAAAGAAAGAATCAATCGGGTAGGTGTCATCTCCAGTAAAGACTGTCATCGACTTTTCTAAATCTTTGAATGAGACATGCACCTCTAGTTCTTCTTCATCAGCACTATATTTCTCGTCTTTTTTCGGCGGCATTGTGATGCTGCTAATACTTCTTCTTTTTTTTATCTTCTTATTATTTTTATCTTCTTATGTCTTCGTCGCAATTGCCGTACAAAACAGCGGTTTTACCAAACTCAGTTCATTTCATCATCAGCTCATTAAACGTCCCCACCGAGGGGCACGAGCCTACCCGTATAGGGTGATTAGGCCTTAGTCGTCCACGCGGGCCCAGTGCGGATTGGACGACTTCACACACAACCTTCGAATCTCTTCGCAGGGGTGCATGAAGGTTTCCTCACGATGTTTTCCTTCACCGTAAGAGCGTCGAATAACGTACATATATTTTTCGAAAATTCGAAAATACATTGGTACGTGTCGGGATTTGAACCTCAGCCCTCCCGGTAGGAAGGCGACAGTCCACACCACTGAGCCACCGACGCTCTCAGTTCATTTATCTTCATAAAAATTTCATACGGGTCAGCGCAGCGTCTGTAAAACAGTCTTAATGGCGGCGATGACTACGCGTCGGTGTTTTTACTTTCAGAACATCCAGCTTTACGAAAACAGCGGTATCCCGGACGAGCCCCCCAAAAGTTGTAGTATTTGTTATTACTTTGAGATAAACGCTGCTTTTCCAAATCTCTCTTTAATATTTTTCACAAAAATATCTTACAATCAAAACAATTACTTCTTTCCAACAATCACACAAATCTGACACTGACTGTTCATAATCAATCAACGTTTTTTTCAATACTCAACAATAAATACTATTTCTTAACATAATTTCCGATATATATATATGTATATGTATATGTATATATATATATATATATATATATATATATATATTATATATATATATATATATATATATATATATATATAACCTTTTATTTGGTAACCAACAAAGTTGGTTACCAAAGAAAAGGTTACAGTGAGCTACCCCAAAAGACCTAACCTGCCTGCACATAGACATTTCCATACAAGTATTTTCGTCGCAACTGCGGCAGAGTGGTATAGTTTTTTTGTAGACAAAGTTACCAATTGTTAATTTTACCTGTCTTACGAGTCAGAGCAATCTTACATCACCGCTATGAAACAAACATTTAATGTTAGCGGTAAATAATTACAATAATGTGAAAATGAAACATCGATATAAATCTATCTATCCTATTTCGTCATCTTTCCGATTAAATTTAAATACTGGTCTTGTCAATTTGTTATAGGTACTAGTATGAAGACATACTTCCACGTGTTGTATAGGTTCTATATGTCAAGTGTCGTTGACACACTACTTACTTTAATATTTCCAAAGAATATTAATTATATCGTCCTACCAAAAATTATTCTCTTAGCAAATATTCGACATTGTTAAAAGACATATCACAATACCTCTGCTCTTGGAATACGATTAAGTGACAATATATACACATTATTATGTAAATCTTGCACCAATTATATTGCTTTTCATTTATATATTCATTTATATTTTAACATAGTAAATAACCAAGAATTAAATTTAGTACGGGTAACATAGGCGATAGTTCAAAAATACATAAAAATTGTATAAAATTTCTAACAGTCAGAACTCTTAGAATCTATAGATAGAGATATTTTTTTTGGCGATTAACTTTGCGTCGATAGACAATTTCACCGAAATCATCATAAGTCAACCGTTACCGTACCGTACCTAACCCAATATTGATAACGTGATAATGGTTATCATTACTTAACTTTCCTCTTATAAAAACAGTTTCTTTGTTTCTAGCAGAACAATTTAATAAAGTTCTTCCTATGGTACGTCAAATAGACACAGATCAGCCTTATCATTATTGCTAGGAAATGACAAAGGCTCACAAACCAAGCAAAAGTTTACTATAAGCGGCTATTATAAACCACCTATAACTGCCAAGTACAGTTTTACCTACGACCCACAAATAGTCCGAAACTATATTTCAGACTGATTCCATAATGATCCGATTTCGTTCAAAAAAATTACTAAAAAGAGGCTCTTAGCCCTACGGGACACGGAGTCCAAACGTTTTCCGTAATAAAATTCAATAACAATAAATTATCATTGTAAGGTAAAAATCATCACCTCATCATTTCGGACATAAATAATCTTCAGTACCAGAACGTGGCCAATCTACCGTTTTTTACAAAAAATTTAGGCTGATGAAGCTGCAAGTACCAACTTGTATATTACAAAGTATTTGAGAAGCTGTGGATCAAATAACCTTTTACTGAGATTTTAAGCACCCCATAAGCCAGCTACAGCTCAAACCATCATTTTCGGTTAGCTGAGTTGAGGTGTTCATATGTAGTGCACATATCACACAGCACTCATCCACTACAGCTGCGGAAGTGTCCGCTAATATTGTACAATAATAAACTATAAGGTTAGACAAATACATTAATTACATATGCAAACTTTTATTATCGACCTATTAAAGGTGATAATAATTTAAACAGCATTTAAGCAGCTAACAAACAACTAAAACAGCAGAGGCTTTTCGTATTGGCTGTGCTCAAATCAATTATTAAACAAGTATAATTAATAATAATCATATATAATATAAATAGCGCACTCGCTAAATTTGTGTATATAAATCATAAATGAAATTTGAACGGTTATAAATATATGTTTATATTTATTTTGAAATCTTAGAACGGATACCAAAAACTTTAGCTCTAAACATCTACATGGCAAATTTATTATATCGAAGAATGAAGCTATGAAATATAATACATGATCAAACGAATTTCACAAGTGAAATTCGATCAGTATTATATGAATTAGCTTCATTCGAAGATATAATCACCCTCCCACCTCACCCATTTTACAAAGTTTTTGGTATAATAATGATCTCTAAAGAATGATAAGTTCCATCATAGGGAAATGTAGGTTGACAGGTAACTTTTTTTTCCTTGTTCAATAGACCATTAAATCTCTTAATAAGTGCGAAGTTACCTTACAAGTTAAAGGGACTAAATGGTAAAGTTATTATATCTTCGAATGAAGCTAATTCATATAATACTGATCGAATTTAACTTGTGAAGTTCGTTTGGTCATGTTTTATTACTACAAACTTTATTGTTGAATGAAATCAAACATAATTATAATTTATAGTATTTGACGGATACGCAAATGTCATAAGACATTATGAGGATTTTATCATAGACTTGCACAAAAGGTGAAGGAAACAATCAAACCAAATAGTTAAGTTTTGATATGCGTTATTATTAGAATACAAAATTCATATCGTCACAAGTAACAATGCGTACATTCCATGGAAAAAGGTTGATGCTGATGCCAGTTCTTTGATGTTTATACAGATGTTTGGCAGACCTGGAAGTGAAGACGTGAAGTCACATTTAGCATACAAATAATAAAATGTAGCGAGAGAAGTTGAATTTTTACTATAATTACTGACTTCAATTATACATCAGTATGTTAAGTAAAAGTAGCGATAAGCATTTTGTGTTGACGATCATTCTTTTCTGTTAAAGTTATTAAAATATCACAGTGGTCGCTGATCGCATGGCTGGCTGAATTACATTTAACATAGTTCCACCGCGCTTCGCACTTGTAGTGGCTTACGTCCAAATCGAGGACCCATTTAGTGTAAATCATTGAGACGTCGGCTACTGCACCATAAATTCCGGGTACGATCCCGGAACAGTACAAAAATGTGTGTGCATGAACGTGGCTGTTTGTATTGGTCTGGTTTTTTCATGTATAATATATATGTATTTACAAAAAGAATAGTATGTTTACCAGTTGTTAAGAACCCCTAATACAAGCTTAACGCTTAATTTGACGACCCATTTGGTGTAATGGTTGAGACAGCGGCTACTACACCAAGGGTTTCGGGTTCGATCTCCGGGCAATACAAACATGTGTGTGCGTGAAGATATCTGGCTGGGTGTTTTCTATGTATGATATGTAGATATTTACAAAAAAACGGTATAAAAGTATTTTTATCAGTTGTTTAGTGCCCGTAACACGTGCGTTGTGTGAATGTCAGTAAATATTTAATGATTAACATAGGGCTAGATGCGATGTTTGAATGTCAGTGGATATATGTAATCTAAGTTTATTTATTTAAATCTCCTCGTAGCCCTGTCTGGGAAAGCCTGATGGCTACGGTGGGACGATATAGGCTGGCTGATGGATACCCGAAATTAACCATCGACTGACTGGTAGGCTGTGTGCTTTCTCGGAAACTTTTACAATAAATAACAATATTGATCACTTACCCTTGTGGTACTATGGTTTCTGTGTGGTAGTTTTTCCCTGTATAAACAAGTGATTGTAATTAAAATGGTTGAAGTAACAATGAGAAGACAGTTGTGTAAGTGACATGATATTTAATGCAACTTAATGTAACCTTGAAGGAATCACTATTTTCTAGCACATATAGAACGAAAGAAACATTTACCGGTCACAAAATACAATGACTATAGAAAAATAAATACAGAAAAACAATGAACAAAAAAAAAGGTAAATAATTTATTAGTATTAATTATTATCAATAAATTGTTACAATATATGTAATACACACAATAACATTAAAACACGATAAAAATGTAAATTATATGAAAAAATTGCCAAATTAACTAAAGTAAGTAATGGAACGAAATATAAGCGGTCGCGTTTTCACGTATTTCGAACGTTCCGGCCACACACGGCCATGCTAAAGTTTGATAATTGATTGATTTCACAAGACAATTATATAACTTATCAAAAGTATAAATGGAGAATACAGTTGTAGGCTCTTTGTTTAGGTAAATGTACGCTTTTTCGAAATATGTGTATGTGTGCTGTCACTGCATTCGGATCACTTTTTTCGATTGTTTTCCCGAATCTTTACTTTTTACATCAACAAGGCGCGGAAAATCTTTCAATAATTTTAATTTTTTTGTTCATTGGGTTCTTTAGTGATTATTACTTACCGGTTTATGTGGCTGACCGGGATCTGCTGGGTAGTCTGGATCTTCGATGTTTGGATCTGGGAAGTCAGCTTGTGGAAATCTAGGATCAAGTCAAATTAAAATTAAAAAGTCGAAATAATTTGTTTTTGTTTTTTTTTTCCTTTACAGATACTTTTGAAGTGTCAATTATTATTATTATATTTAAAGAACTTTTCTACCGGTTCGGAATAAGTAGTATTCGGAGATACTCGGTAGTCACTCATTTTCAAATTTGTATATCATTGGTTACAGAGATTTGTCATATACCTACGTAGTTTTACAATTTTGTTACTGTAACACTATGTGCAAGATCTTTATCCGAATTTCGTCTTGCTTAGATTGATCTATGGTTTTACTGTAATAATATAAACACTTTATGGAATGTAGTGATATATCGTTTGTTATAGTAAAAACCTATTTCTTATTTAATGTCACTAACTATAGAGTTATGTTATTGATCATAAAGACAACTTTGGTTTCATAATTCCGAAACTGGCTTGTTACCTCAGCATGTGGTCCATCTTACTTGTTAGTAACATCAAATATCCTTGAGGGTAAATAAATATACGCTCACAAAAAAAACTATCATTTCAACCCCATTTTTCCAGATGAAGAACTTTATAACTTATTTCCAATAATACTACAACTTGCCAATCTGGATAAGGTGCACCAAAATGGGCAAATACTCGATAAAATGCATTATTGCTCATTAAAAAATTGTAAACTACCGGTAATTCTGTAGATCAGAAAAAAGTCAAGGGGTCGCGAAGCGTAGCGGCGCGAGCGGAATATTATATTTAACTTCCTCTACTTTTTCCGCAGGTGCCGCAAGATCTAGCTTAGGGACAACATAAAAACCATATTCAGTACTTACACAACACTATCCTTGGGGCGTTCGGCTGCTGCAAAATAAATGGAAATTAGCAAATTGTATACCTTCCACAGTGCACATTATGGCGGTACAATATACACTACTCGTACCTCGCATAAATTTTGTGAAGGAACCCTAATGTGAGCTGTTTCTCTCGACACTGCATTTATATTTCAGTTTATAGAATTTTAGTTTGAAAACAAAAAGACAAGAACTTTATATCAAGTTTAAAGCCAGTACATAGTTATCATCATCAATTAAAATTCTATTTATCTCTATTAGGTCTATTAACGCATTGACTGCCAGGAAAGCAGACACAATCGATAATCTATTGTTTATGACGCTTTAAGGCGTCTCCAGCGGTCCAAGCGTTAATATTTAGTTCTGCGATGAGAAAAATAAAATAATCAACATATAACTTAACATATCTTGTGCTCATTTATATTACTATAAACATGTATAGTGTTTATAAATCCACACAAATTTGACATGAAATACACCCGAACTAACTAACACATCACAAGGCATGGATATACCGTAACCTTATAGAAAACAGAAAACAAAATTGAAGCACAATAAATAATTTACCATTTATGCAGACAACGGCGAAGGCTGCGATCAAAAGTACGATAACTAGCTTCGACATCTTGGTTTTGGTAATATGCTGAAAATCAAGTCTCATATTTATACCTGAAGAGTTGACGTGAAAATCATGCAAGCAGCAAATGTTCAGAGGAGAACAGGCAACAGTGATCCTCAAACGAAGGTGTTTTAAGTGGTAACTATTTACGTTTTGTATAAATGAATAGTTGATATTGTTTTCAATAGAATACCTAAATTATGTTTATTGAAAATAGTTATTTGATTAAAATGAAACGCATTTTATTTATTTTTATTGGTAGGCAAACATGGAAACGATTCACCTGATAGTAAGTGAATCGCCACGCATGGAATCTTTTTACTTCGAAGAAGCTACGATTTCTTTGCGAACCCTAAAAAAACAGAGAAAAGGAAATATAAATAAATAAATATCCACTGACCGGATACTTATTTATTTATTTACGGCACGAGACTACCGTACGCGGGTTTATAGGCTAAGTCGTCTGACCCAGAGTCGGGCCCAGTACGGATTGGACGACTTCACGTACAACCTTTGAGTCTCTCAACAGACGTGCGCCAGTTTCCTCACGAAGTTTTTCTTCACTGTAAGAGCTTTCAATAACGTACATATAATTTTGAAATCACATTGGTACGTGGCGGGATTTGAACCTGCGCTTGGGAGGGCGCAGGTTCAAATCCGCAGTCCACACCATTAAGCCACCGACGCTGTATGGTTTTTTACGGAATGCTTTTGGTGGGATTTACTTCTTTTTGTAGAAACATGGAGGTTATCTATGTTGGAGCATAATATATTATGGAACACCTGGTTTTCTATCCTTGTGTACCCTTCTTCTTCCTTTTTATCTCTATTTTGAAAGGAATTCGCCCAGCAGTGGGACGCTTTAGGCTATATTAAATAAGAAGATATATCCCACACGCTGGATTAGAAGGGGGCATTAGGTACCCTGCCGCTGAGGGTTCACGCTGAGGGTTCAGGGTTCTTCATCAGATATTTCATAACTTCATTGTATGACATCAAATGAAGCGGCCCACGAAGTCAAATATTATTTTAAAGGCGTTATGTCGATCTCTAATTGGCCGGTTGGGCTCTTGTGTTTTCTAATCAGGGTCACTAGGTACTTCATATCTCCGGTTACCCTAGTTTTTATAGTTTCCCTTTATGTGATCATTTAAGCCTTACTGTGTACCAAATGTCAGCTTTCTGAGTTAATGGATGCAATAGTTCTATTTTTTAATAATTTTATCAGTGTGTGTCATAAATGCGAATCATTGCTTTCGCTGAACTTCGGAACTATATGGCCTACAGACATGAAAATTTGGATTACAGCGTTCTGGTCGTACGACTGTGTTTGCTTCGCGCTCGTTTTTGCGGAGACACGCCGTGCCATTACTCGTACTTTCAGACACGGGTCTTTAGACACCCCATTGGACTACATAGCTTTGAAATGTACGGGCCCTACAAACGCGTTCAAAACCCATTTCAATGATAAAAATTATTTTACAAGAATTGCTAATTTTCGTAACTGCACTGAATTTAAAATAAAGGTATTAAAATAATTGTATTCCACTACATTATTTTTTAACACCTTTCCTTTCTATTGTAATCCTCAGTATTTGCAATGTATTTCCTTTCAATATGGGGTTGCTGGGGAGATGCTCTGCAGCAGCCCCAAACATTATTTTTATAATTGTACGAAGTCGTCGACAAAAGTAATTTTTGTTAAAACTCTACTAAGTAAGTACATACTGGCTCATCGTGTCGGCTGAATTAAAACAAATTAGCTGTCATAAGGGTTGCTGGGGAGCATGACGTAATACACTTATCCGTTTTTAGTGATTGTCTTAGTCTCGACCGTCCGAAGACGGTCAAAGTATGAGAGGAAAGTTGTTATCAATATGGGGTGAGGCGGGTTCACGGCGGGCGATGAGGTGGTCTTACGGTTGACTAATGATGATTTCGGTGAAATTGTCTATCGACGCAAAGTTAATCGACCCATAGTCCTAAAAAAAATCTCTATCTGTAGATTCTAACGCCTTATTCCAAAACGTGGACTAAATGTAGTACTGGGATTAAACTTGGTTTAAGCCATGGACTAAAAAAATCCTTATTACAAAATGAGGTTTAACGCTTAGGTTCGGACTATCTGTGGTGCTAAATTTAAACCCGTGTGACACCTAGTTTAACAGTGGACTAACTTTGTTTTGAGGTTATACTTAGATTTTTTGTAACATTGTATTTAGTTTACGATCATCAATTATGTCGATTTAATGGTTTTTAAGATTAAGGTATATAAGAGACCTCTCGGCGTATTGAATTTGAATTACGTGCAGCGCCATATTAAAGAATTACGAAACGTTTTGCCAAAACAATTGTTGATGTTTTACATGACCATTTCACCAAAGACTCCCATGAATGGCCTTTGATACCCAAATGGGCTCGCCATAAGTAATTGAATACATGTCAGTTTATCTAGAAATTTAAATATTTGCTTAATTTTCATTAGATTCATGATGATGCAGCCGATATAGGTACATGGCGTGCTTTTATAGTACAACTGATCAGTAAGATATGGAAATAGTGGCAAAAAACGTGTCACTTTAAATGGACAGAAAGGAACTGAAAAAAAAAAAAGAAATACAACGGTATTGTATTTTTAAAATGTAAATGGTGCAGTTAACTGTGCTCATATCGGAGATGAAAATGTATGCTGATGGTAGTCTGATATTTAATAAAAGAAAAGGATATTACATGAGACTTGTTTATTTTTTCTCTTGCTGATACATCAATATTTATAAATAACAAAACATTTTTATTCCAACATTTTATTTAATAATCTTTTTGTCACATTATAACATTTATAACAATACTATTTCTAATTAAAATTAAATCAATTTTAACATTTAACATCAGTTCCACTCCACTTCCACCATTTCAAGCTGCCTTTTCTTGAACTCATTACTAAAAAAAAATGTGATTTTAAAATGTAAAGTTGGTATGGGGCAAGAAAGTATGATTTTTTAAGAATGCTTGTCAAAGTTATTAGATAATTTCTATATACATATAAACAATTGTATTGTTTATTATCATTTTAATTTTGGGTCTCTCTGTACCCCTACTATATTTGTGTTACATAAAATATAATATTTCATCCCAAGTTTTTACTTTCATTTTATTTGACTATTCACCTTGCTTTTTATATCCAGTTGATACTGGAATTAACTCATTTAACAAATGTATTCCTTAGTTCCTTCATAATGGCCAGTCTACAAACATATGTTTTGCTTTAGCCACCATGATAAGTGGAATCTACAATTAAAGATAATTTACGTTTATTACATGTTTCAAATCTGTTATATTAAATATGTTTGAATTCTATACTTTAATATTTAATACAAGATCCAATTCGAGTTTACTACATTATGTAAAAAAAATCAAGACTTGAGTCAATGTACATTTACTATTGTGAAATATATTGAACTTCAATTGCATTTAAATTATAAAGAAATCATATGTTTCACTACCTGATAGGTAAAAGCAATAAGTATATATAAAACTTACTTGATTGATATATTCTTCCACTCTTCAGTTTTTAATACAATTATGTAATTTTTTTGTGATTGTTTATCAAAATTGCAGTGAAATGGAACTTTGCATCGCTTGTAGTTACACAATATTTTACTGCTGTTTCTCAATGATGAAATATAGAGAATATCATTGCTTTTTCTTTAGACCTCGAATTTTCATCTTACTTTTTTCTGCTGTTTCCGACTTATTTTCACAATTTTAACCCACGACTTCTCATACAGAGTCACAAAATAGTAATACTTCGAGTCAGTACAACATTATTAACACAATATAACAATAATTCCTTTATTTATTTGCATGGTATTTTATAGGAACAATAGAGCTCTTTTTGACAGTCAATTACTTTTCAAATTACGCGCTAACTACGCTCCGTGTCATAGGAATCAATAAAATATATCATTATTTTAAACAAAACTATAACTTGTTTGACGGATTGGAACTTAAAAGAAGAAATATTGCTTTAAAATTTGTTGTATTATTTTTAAATATTATTTATAGCCTCAAAAGTACAAAGTTGATTGCAACGTTAAGAGAAACGGAATGTCGTACTGAACGAAGTCATTATAAAAGAATGAACGAAAACTTAGAACAGGGACTATCTTTGGTTTACCTAGTCATGATTGGTCTACGTTTGTAATAAGATCACATTTTAAGCCTGGTATTAACTTTAATACCGTAACAATACAAGATCAGTTAGTCCAGGTTTAAACCAGTTCTAAATCACTTTTTGTAATAAGGCCGTAAGAGTTCTGGCTGCTCGAAATTTTATACAATTTTTATGTATTTTTTAACCATCGCCTATGTTACCCGTACTAAATTTTAATTCTTGGTCATCACACCTATGTAAATATATAAATGAAAGCAATATAATTGGTGCAAGATTTACATAATAATGTGTATATATTGTCACTTAATCGTATTCCAAGAGCAGAGGTATTGTGATATGTTTTTAACAATGTCGAATATTTGCTAAGAGAATAATTTTTGGTAGGACGATATAATTAATATTCTTTGGAAATATTAAAGTAAGTAGTGTGTCAACGACACTTGACATATAAAACCTATCCAACACGTGGAGGTATGTCTTCATACTAGTACCTATACAAATTGACAAGACCAGTATTTAAATTTAATCGGAAAGATAACGACGAAATAGGATAGGTAGATTTATATCGATGTTTCATTTTCACATTATTGTAATTATTTACCGCTAACATTAATGTTTGTTTCATAGCGGTGATGTAAGATTGCTCTTATTCGTAAGTCAGGTAAAATTAACAATTGGTAACTTTGTCTACAAAAAACTATACCACTCTGCCGCAGTTGCGACGAAAATACTTGTATGGAAATGTCTATGTGCAGGCAGGTTAGTCTTTTGGGGTAGCTCACTGTAACTTTTCTTTGGTAACCAACTTTGTTCCAAAATGATGCTTTTTTGAAAAGGTGTTTTCAGAAATATATAGACTTCGTAGGATTCTCGTATTCTCTGTTTTCTTTTCAACGTTCTTTATAATCCTTCTTATCCCACGTACTTAGTCTTGTCTTTCGTTTACTCGAAATACTGAAGATTCTTGCAGGTCTTACTTAAAATCAATGCTTGCTTTTCCACCGCATAAGTCCGACTTCTTTTCCTATTCTCTCACTGTTCATGCAGTTAGGTTGTGGAACTCACTTCTCCTAAATTTGTAATAGCCCTAGTATTTCCATATTTAAAAGACTTGTCAAGGAATTCTATCTTTCCTATATATTTATTTTAATTATTTTCATTTGTAAAACATATACGAGTATAAATATAATTATTTTGTTCTTATATGTAAGTACGTGTATTGAAATGTACTGATTGTTTATTGTATGTATGTGTTTAAAGTTCTTGGATAGAGGATGGAAGTTTATTGAATATGTATTTATGTTGTATTTAATAAATAAATATCCACTGACAATCACACAGCGCCATCTAGCCCAAGTTAAGCATGGAGCCTGTATTATGGGTACTAAACAACGGATAAACATACTTATTTACATTTTTTGTAATACATACATATTATACATAGAAAACACCCCGACCATTACAAACAGACATTTTCATGCACACAAATGTTTGTACTGCCGGGATCGAACCCGACGTCTCAACCGCAACCCAAATGGGTCGTGAATGTGTATTAAAATGTATTTATATTTGTAATTTTTGTTCAAGATATCGTAGTAAGCTTATACATGGATGCGCAATTAATCTGCCTGTTTCAGTTATATATTTCCCTTTTTTAAGTCTGCTATAAGAGATTCCATTTGGAATAAGTAGTACCTTTGTACTATTATTTCAATTGTTATTATTGAGTTTCTCGAGTGTGTCTTAAATTCAAATTATATGTAACAGAACCCTTAAAAGTGTCGTATTAAAATGCTTGGCGATTTGGATGTGGCAAAAANTGATGATGATGGTTAGAATAACTTTAGTTCTCACTTTTCTGGTACAAAAATGCTCACGTATCATTAAAGTAATACTGTTTTAAGACATGGCGGTAACCCCCAGGTTAGTAATGCACCCACAACTTTTTTCGTAAAACTCGTTTCGTAGACAAAATTTATGAATTCCCAGGTACATACAATTTAAAAATCACCTGTCAACGGAAAAGGAAATGGAAGGCTTTTGATAATCTCTTTCTTAGCTCGACGAACCACTAGTGAAGCGTGATTCACGAATTATCTTTGGATCTGTGCTGATACTCTGGTCAAGCCGTTTCGTTTCGGAGATGGTGGGATGATTCATTTACACCTAAAATATGATTCATTTTACCAGACGGAAAGCTGATTGTAGCCTTTTCTTTGTGAACCATGTTCATCGTTTTGTTTCTTCTATCCTTGGTTTTGTATCTTTCAAAAATCTTTAACAATTCATATAACGATCATAATAACCATAAAATAATTTCGGCCTTTTAGTCCACCGCTGCGCTTAGTTTCCCCTGACTGACATATCTCGTATTGATCCCTCATTATCAAATCGAGTCTCACTCTGAGCTTATCTTACTTTTGTTATTATGATTAATCTGTGCCGGTCTATATTATATAGCGTCGAGTTATTTACTAAACACTTTGTTCAGCATTTATCTCCGGTTATAAATAACAATTATTATCCGTGGGCACATCTAGAAAAGCTGTCGGGAATCTGAACAATAGAATTATTTTATTGCTGTGTTTATTTAGTCATTTCAGAGTAAGCTTTGCCACACTTATATTTGTTGCTTTGCTTTTGTTTGTGTATCTTATGATTCGGCTCTGAGAATTGAATACAGATAGAAGAAACTTTTTATCATTATCAACTAGTTTAATGAATGGACAATGAATCCGAAGCCGACGGCTTAACGTATCCTCCAAAGCTTGGAAGATTTATTCAAAAGACAATCCAATAAACCTTTAATTACATTAAAGTATCAAAATATTTTGCTATAAGGGAGGGTCAAAGAAGTAACTGTTTCTTGTCCTGCAATGTTATGCGACTTACTTTCAAAATTTGCCTTATACTTTCCTAACCTGTGAGACAATGCATACCCTGTTTTACTTTTCTAAACGTAGTTTGTACGATCCTGTTTATAATGATGGATAACTTGTAAACATCCATCCATCTCATTTACAAAATATTCCCCTCCATCTTGTATCTTTTATGTAGAGGAACAATGTTTCTGCTGTAACGCTTTTAGGTATTACTTTTATTATTTGTTTAATATTTTTATTATAACATTGCTCGTTTGCCTGCTATAGCTAAAAAATAACATTGATGATGATTGAGAATAAATTTAAATAGAATAAACGATTCAAGCCTTTGTTCTTATAATAATAATAATATTCATATTATTTGATTCTGGTAACAGTTTATGATATCAATTTTTTTATTATGCCTTGTTTGATTGCAGCCAATAACTTTCAAAAATACTCTTTTTTATGAGGACCTTATAAAGAGCGTATTCCCATTTGAAAGGCCGACATCGCCTTTCAGTGCCCTCTGTTATTGCAAATGTACATGGGCGGTAGTGTCAAAAGAAGAAACTCCGAGAGTTCTCCCGTCTTACAAAACCGATACTACAATGAAACTAAGCTACATATATCTTAATAAAAATACGACTAAGAAGTGCTAAGCGAAGTATTTATCATAAGGATTTATTCCACGTAAATTTTAATGTATTCCTTATAATATTCAATTAAAAGTAGCCAGCAGTTAAATTAATTAATTCAAATTCAATTTATAGAAGTTTTTTTTTGGATGTACACTTTATTCAGAAACTAGGTACATAAATTAACTAAACTTATTTTTTTAAGACTAAAAACAACATTAAAATTAAAATATAACTAATTCAAATATATTTACAAAAAGCCTAGAAACATAAATAAATACAAAAACATATTTTATTCATAGGGAATACTCCCTATAAATAAAATATCTGATTGAGGTCGCCATCATGTGGAAAGGTGCCCAAGAGGCTGGTCACTTTGCCACGCTGAATTGCGAGGCTATTCTCTGTCCGAGATAAAGACCAGCCTTCGTATCGTGAGAGTTAATTGTTTATAAAATTACTCATATTTTATGAATTAACTTTACCATTACTTTATATTTCCAGGTACTAAAACGCAAGTTGTAAGAAAACAGTCGCCTACAGCTTGTAAGTATTTGAAACATATTATCTATTCAATTCTAAACCAGATTTTTTTTATATCGCTCGAGGTAAAATTAAAAACCAATATGCCAACATTGAAAACCCAAGTCGCTTTCAACTTGTAACCGCTAGTTTTCTGTTCAAACATAAACCGCAGCTTTGTAATTAAGTAGACCGCATCAAATAGTTTACAGTGCGTCAACTTTGCGGCTTTATTAATAAAAGCAGTGGAGCGAGCTATGCTTGGAGTCTCTCTTAGGGATAAGATCAGAAATGATTTAATCCGTAAGAGAAATAAAGTTACCGACATAGCCGCCGGATCAGCAAGTGGGAATGGCAGTGGGCTGGTCACGTATGTCGCAGAACCGATGGCCATTGGAGCAGACGAGTTCTGGAGTGAAGACCGCGTCTTGACAAACGTAGCATAGGACACCCTCCGGCCCGATGGACTGACGACTTGCGAAAAGTCGCTGGTGGATGCTGGATGAGAAAAGCGGAGGGCGCAAAATGGGGGAAACCTATGTCCAGCAGTGGACTGCGATAGGTTGAAGAGAAGCAGTGGATATAATCCAGATGATTCTTGGAGTAGAGATTTTCTTGAAATTTAGCTGTATAACTTATTTTATCATGGGGCTGGAAACGTAAGTTTATTCTTGCGATGCAGGTTCATCATTACAGCCTAATATGTCCAGTGCTGAACGAAGGCCTCCCCTTATTATTTCCACGCGGGCTGATCCCTAGCAGTCGACATCAATGTGCTACCCGCCACCTTAACCAGGTCATCAGTCCATCTGATTAGGGGTCAGCCTACACTTTGTTTTCCGTTATGTGTACACCACACGAGAACCTTTACCTTCGAGGCAGATTATGACTTGTTAGTAATATTGTACTGTGGAAGACTTATTTCTATGTTCATTAGCCAATAAGGACCCATTGCAGGGTACAGGCCTTCCCGCACAGCATGCCTATGGGGATTGGTTCGTAACCCACCACGCGGGCCTTATGCGGATCGGTGGGGGTTAACGACTACCATCCTGAGATGATATCCGTCAAGGGCTTACCGTACCTTCCTAAGCACAGTGAAACCCGTAATATTTGTGGTCACCCATCCGTTCATCAACCACTTTTTTATATAATATGTGAACAGAACGTTCAGGATGTTTACCTAATGGTAAGCGATACACCTAACCATGACAGAGCGGCACACCAAGGGTTCCGGGTTCGATCCCCGGGCAGTACAAACATTTATGTGCATGAACAACATCTGTTTGAATAGTGTTTTTATGTATAATATGTATGGATTTAAAAACAAATTATATAAATATGTTTATCAGTTGTTAAGTACCCGTAATAAAAGCTTCCTGATTAGCTTGGGGCTAGATGGCATTGTGTGAGTGTTAGTGGATATTTATTTTATTTACATTTTATTTATTGTGATTATATACATTAATCTTTGCATAATTGGACTGTTTCGCATGGAAGAATTTTAATAAATGCAAATATTTAAGTACGCCACTAGTAACTTATTGTTGCCGTTTTATATTCTAGTCTCAATCTAAATTAGTATGCTCTAAACTTCTAATTACTCAGTCAATTTCCATTCAGTACATCCATGACCAACGCAAACAAATTGCGTAGTAACCTCGACTTGATATATTTCCCTCAGGGAAAACTTCGTGCTTTGGACTAAAAATTCGTTGTTCAAAAAGTTTATCTTTTTTAGAATTGCGCATTATTTTCAATGATGATGGTTTTCACTTTTAAAATTCTACCATAGATACCAATTTTTTTTATCTACCAGCCGATAGACTCTCACTGATCAGACACACACTAAAAAAACATAACAAAGATATATACGGTAATCCATTTATAATCAGCTCATTAAACGTTCCCACAGGGGGGCACGAGCCTACCGGTATATTTTACCCGCCTAAGTCGCCCACGCGGGCCCAGTGCGGATTGGCCGACTTTAAGCACAACCTTTGAATCTTTTTGCAGGGTGCGCAGGTTTCCTGCGATGTTTTCCTTCATCGTAGTTAGAAAGAGGTCTCCTCCATTTTTTGCCAGATATCCGGCCCTCCGCTTTGCTCATCCAGTCTCTACCAGTGACCTTCGCAAGTTGTCGGTCCATCGGGCTGGAGGGCGTCGTACGCTACGCTTGCTGGGACGCAGTCTCCGCTCCAGAATCTGCTCCAACGGCCATCGGTTCTGCGATATTTGTGACCACTGCCACTTCAACTTGCTGATCCGGCGAGCTATGTCGGTAACCTTAGTTCTCTCGCGGATGATATCATTTCTGATTTTATCTTTCAGAGAGGCCCCGAGCATAGCTCGCTCCATTGCCCATTGAGTAACTTTGAATTTGTGAACCAATCCAGCAGTCAGTGTCCATGTCTAAACTGCATATGTAAGTGCTCAAAGACTTTTGTCTTCAAGCACTCTTTAGGTAGGGAATGATACTCGTATACTTTATTGATCGGTAATATACCTACCTAATATTAGGTCTTGTAACTTACCAGAAATCGGCACTTAACCAAGTCTCACTTAACCAATACATCTTTTAATTCATCGACACACACAGAGGACGAATTGAAAATATTAACCTTTGTATTTTTCATAAATAAATACTTAATAGAAAAATATTAAAATAACGCATAGAAACATCCAGACCAGAACAAACGGAAATTTTTAATCATACAAATATGTGCATTACCTGGGCATCAAACCTGGAACCATTTGTGAATCTAAAAGCCGATACCTCAACCATTACACCACATGGGTCGGTATTTGTATAAGGCACTTTGTATCTTTTTACATAACCTATATATGAGATTCTACTTGCGTCTTTTCCATTACATAACCCTATAACCTTTAATACGAGTGACTAAACATATTCGTGACTAACTCGCATCAAAGATCACATTTCTTCCATGAGAATAGACTGTATTCGTTGAGCAAGTTATTTAAATTTTGTTTAGCTTTTGTATACAAATCTTTTGTAACATTATAACGTTATACATATTTTAAGATATACCTGTATTATATTGCTAAACACATTAACGTAAAAAAATCCATGTGGTTAAATATTTCAGCGATTGGCCATTACACCAATGGTTCGGGGTTCGATCCCAGGCAGTAAAAACGTTTATCTGCAATCTTGGTGCCACAGACGACATTAAAATCTTCACACCATAATAATAATAATAATAAGCGCGTAGAGACGTGACGACCATCTCCGGCCTCCGGAGTGCACCTAAGGTCTGGACTCTCACCTCTTGTTTGCCTTCGTTGGCGGTCCAGAGTAGGGTCGCAAGAGCTACATGCTCGGGGGTGGAAGTAAATGACGAATATAAAATGAAATACGTATGACGCGATATGGTGCAGTTTGCCTGCGCAGAAAGCGGTGTACACCTCTCGACACCCCTAGCCCATGTTGTGTGTGAGAGCCCATCCAGCCTCGGCAAGTCACCGCCTGCCGCTATTTAAGACTAGTTTAAGGCAGGCGTCCGTAGTCTCTCCCATAGCTCAGATTTCTGGTCTCTCTCTCTCTCTTCAACCCATTGCAGTCCACTGCTGGACATAGGTCTTCCCCATTTTGCGCCAGACATCCCGGTCCTCCGCTTTTCTCTTCCAGCTTCCACCAGCGACCTTTCGCAAGTCGTCAGTTCATCGGGCCGGAGGGCGTCGTACGCTACGCTTGCCAAGACGCGGTCTCCACTCCAGAACTCGTCTGCTCCAACGGCCATCGGTTCTGCGACATATTGACCAGCCCACTGCCACTTCAACTTGCTGATCCGGTGGGCTATGTCGGTAACTTTAGTTTTCTTACGGATTAAATCATTTCTGATCTTATCCCTAGGAGAGACTCCAAGCATAGCTCGCTCCATTTCTGGTCTACCAAAACCCAATTCCATAGCTTATTATCATTGATTCCATATTTACAATAATCTTTAAGTAAACCTGGCGGGGGTCATCATAGCTGTATCATATTGTCAATTCTTTGATGGCATTTGACACGTGTAACTCATACAAAGATTAAACATTAAAAAAGGCCTCTGTGCTGTTGCTTCGGCCCCACATATGCCATCCAAAGGACCGGGCCACTTTTTGACCTACGAGTAGAACCAGATTACTTTAATACCTTAAAAATATCTCTCTCACATACTCGTCACGATGTCGTATATAAATAATTTAATCCCCGTTTCCGATCCTTCCAAATCCGGTTACGAAACACAGGGTTCTATGTCGATCGAATTATGTTTATGTGCGTACATGCCCTTTTCAGAAGCGTTTCCTCACGAGTATTTTGATAATACAATAAAACGTAACTTTGTTTAGCATTCATCCGTTTGTTTAGTATGACAGGTGTTACCTGTATAACTTGGTAAACTTGGTTGGTAATCACAAAATAAAAGTAATATAATGCTGTCTGTCGGACGAAGCACTGAGTATCATCCACCAAAAGAAATGCATAAAATTCCGCGTTATGTACTAGCGACTGATTTCATGTAATGTTATTGGTAAATTTTTATTTCTCGCATTGCTCGGGGTCAAAGGGAGCCTTACACTATCTTATTTATTTCAAAGTTTGACGGTTTACATGATATAAAACAATACCCATGAATACTACGCACTCAAAGGAAAAAGAGTGTGTTGCCGATTTTTCAAAAGAGTGAAGACTATGAAAAATATAGGAAGAGTTTCTGATCTAATAACTCACTTACTGGGTGAAACAACACAATCGTTGTTTATACCAGCTCTCTAAAGGTCGTCGTATCGTAGTATTCCGCCATACGTGCTGCTTTCCTATACTTTAACCTTTGACAGCTTCTAAACAAACCACAAGGTTTCCACTAGTTGTGGTACATGTAGTAGAAGATTCAATGGTACACCAAGTTGAAACTTGGTTAACCTTTCAACCGCCAGGATTCCAGACACAATGGAAAATCTATTGTTCCTGTGGCGATTAAAGAGCTTTTATTATTTTTGTAAGAGTCTGGAATTTCTTACACTGCTATCATATTTTAGAAATTACTATCCGCACTTTCAGAGTCTCTATTTCCAGCTATATATACTGCAATGGGTTGAAGTAATAAATTGGTATTTGAACTTTAATCCAAATAAGACATCCAAGCGAGTTCACTGTTGCCATTTTTTTTTAATAAAAAAATTACATATACAGACTCACGGTTCGTACTCTTTTTCATCATCATCATCATCAGCTCATTAAACGTCCCCACCGAGGGGCACGAGCCTACCCGTATGGGTGATTAGGCCTTAGTCGTCCACGCGGCCAGTGCGGATTGGACGACTTCACACACAACCTTCGAATCTCTTCGCAGGCGTGCATGAAGGTTCCTCACGATGTTTCCTTCACCGTAAGCGTCGGATAACGTACATATATTTTTCGAAAATTCGAAATACATTGGTACGTGTCGGGATTTGAACCTCAGCCTCCCGGTAAGAAGGCGACAGTCCACACGACACCCTGAGCCACCGACGCTCTTTTCTCTTTAGTTCAAGTTATTATTAAATTATTTTATAATATTATGTTAGTGCTCGCGCATGGGCAAAAGGATTGGTTAAAGGGGGAATGGGATGACATTAGAATTAAATAATAAATATTTACATTAGGTAAGTGGGTGAATAATATAAAATAAGGAAATAAATGACATCATAATACTCTCTCTGTTTATATTTATATAACAACAGCATTTATATATTATATATAAATACTGTTGCCATTTTCACCTGCATGTTCTATCTTCTTAGTACATCGTAACGTTAGTATTTGTGGACAGTCTTAACTGAACGTAGAAATCCACGAAGCTCCTAGAATGCCTGGTAAATCCGCTTAAACACGACAAATTCCTGCAGATGGCAGCTAGGTACATCCATTATTAATGAATAAGGCTAGAATAGTTTCTAACTTTGTTACAAGGGAGGTCAGGGAAAAATTCCTGAGCCAAAATGAGTTAGAGAAATAAATTAACAACGTAAAGTGAAGCTCGTAAGTGAACTTCGCAGAAGTTGCTCAACTTTTATGTGTTTTTTTCTTCATGTTCAGTGTTTTTGTTGCTCATCATAGCTTCGCGAAGGAACTTCGCTTATTTTACGAGCGCGGTGAATGTGTGAATGCCGTCAGTTGCTGCTTTCTCACCGGCTAGCTTATATAGCCTAAGTATTATAATGCAGTTCCACAACGAGTATATCCAGCAGTGGACTGCGAAAGATTTAAGGGACTTTCTGCTTTTTTATTTTAGCCTTACCTTAAGATATACTGTTAGAGAACGTCTTGATAGAACCTTTGTATTTTATTTTGTCGTATCAAGGTATTACCTAATAATCACCTAGTTTAATATTCTATCTCTCTCTTCAGGCTATCGCAGTCCACTGCTAGACATAGGTCTCCCCCATTGTATAGTCTACTGAATAAAAATACTCAGCACCTACAACACCAGTCGATAAATGTATGAGGAATATTACTCTGCCCTTTTGGTTTCATATTACTTGAGTAAATCACATTTTGAATATCAGGCAGCGAAATCTCTAGCATTTCCGGCACCTACGGTACAGGTACTCGAAACGAATATTGCTCGATTTTTGCTGAAAACTTCGCATACTTCCAACCCCTCGCTGTTATAACCTAGCTGAAGTTCAAACGAAAATGCTACTAAATCTGCGCGATGATATATAGGCGAAAAAATACGTGTCGCCGGTATCTTGTTATTTTCAGCATTTTTGACGGACTCAAATGCTAAATCGTGTTAGTATTCCACATAGATATAGGATATACGTAAGTGTAGCGCGCTAATTCTTAATCTATGATATTGCATGGAAAGATGAGTAACGTTTTTGGCATTTTCTTTATTTATGATCAACTACAAATATAAAAGGTTTCTTACTTAAAAAAAATAAAATCTGATTTTGTATTTATGTGGATTCCTGGCGTTCAAAAGTTTGTAGGCACTGATATTCACTTATTATAGGCAATCTCAGATAAAGAATAAACTAACTAGAAATCACGAAGAAATATCAACCAGAAAATATCTGAGCCGCTTGACACATACATCCTCAAAAACGAACCGCCAAAGAGACTATAGATGTAGGGTCTTTGTTTAGTTAAATGTACGCTCATTCGAAATATGTGTATGTGTGCTGTAGCTACATTCGGAACACTTTTTTCGATTGTTTTGTGAGCATATCACGAATCTATACTTTTTACATCATTGTTTTTGAGTGAGACTGTGCATTTAGTTTAATGTTTATCTAAGTAGGCAATATATATTTTAGGTTTTATATTGGGATCAGTCTAACATAGAGTTATCACCCAGGCTTCGGTTTAAGGATCATCATCATCATCATCAGCTCATTAAACGTCCCCACCGAGGGGCACGAGCCTACCCGTATAGGGTGATTAGGCCTTAGTCGTCCACGCGGGCCCAGTGCGGATTGGACGACTTCAAACACAACCTTCGAATCTCTTCGCAGGCTTGCATGAAGGTTTCCTCACGATGTTTTCCTTCACCGTAAGAGCGTCGGATAACGTACATATATTTTTCGAAAATTCGAAAATATATTGGTACGTGTCGGGATTTGAACCTCAGCCCTCCCGGTAGGAAGGCGACAGTCCACACGACTGAGCCACCGACGCTCGGTTTAAGGATATTTGGGATGAAACCTTTATTTCGATTTTGGCGCGCAATTTTTTGGCGGTCATTATGTACATAAAACACAACTACCAATATCATCAATATGAAAGTGTTTCAGTCTCCGTGATCTAATCGACTCAGTCACAGTTTAGACTGCTGTTGAAACGGGAGTCGAGGGTTCGATTCTGGAGGTCACTTTGTACTGTAAATTCCATTTACGGCAGCATATTGCTTGATAAAATACCTGACGGTTTGAAAATAATGATAATCTCGTGCTTTTGATGGCAAATTTTGATTTAAATCCTAAATTTGCATTAAGTAAGCCATTATTTAATTTTAAATATAGAAGAAACCAGTACATACAACTGTTGCTTAGTTTGGGGGCTAGTTAGTAAACAATTAAATTACTAACGTGCAAGTAGTTGACATTATCACCGATTATCTGCAGGTCAATGTATGAAAACAATAATAATTAATAGCTTTAAATGATCTGACTCAAACTATTTGTTACTTTTGTAGACCTAAGAAAATTTTATATGAAATTGAAGATAAGAGTTTTAAACTTAATTTCACTTAGAAGATCCTTTACCTATATGTCAAGACCTTTAATATAGGGTTAATATATTCGGACAACATGGGTTGCTTCTTAATTATAAACAGTACACAGAGACGGATAAGGCTAAACGGAAAAGGCCCCTTACCATATATTTTTAACTAGCTTTTGCCCGTGGCTTCGCTCGCATTAAATTCGGGTTAACACGGTACTTTCATTTATCACTATACATAGGATTTCCCCTCCCTCCAACTTTAAAGGTTTCGGGGTCAATAACAGATTTTTTTTTAGCAAAAAATGTTATAGTGAGCTAACCTTAAAAGATAGACATATGCTGTCGCGGACTTTTTTGTAGACAATACTCTCATACATGACTTTTGTGTAACTTTTACCGTTTACGCAGCGTACGCAGCGGAAGCTCCAAGTATGAAAAAATACCCCCGATTTTGAAACATTCTTCATTGCTGCTCCGCTTCTATTACTCGTAGCGTGATGATATATAGCCTAGAGCCTTCCTCGATAAATAAGCTATCTAACACTGAAAGAATTTTTCAAATCGAACTAGTAGTTCCTGAGATTAACGCGTTCAAACAAACAAACAAACTCTTCAGCTTTATATATTAGTATATAGATAAGTTTCGGACCTGATAGATTGGTAGTAACATAGCTATCTTATTATTTTTTGGGCATTATGAGCCCCGAAATCCCGAAAGAGGGTCCGATATCAAAAATTCCTATATTAATTCCTAAAAGAAAGTAATTAAATTAAACGATCAAACTATTTAAATTGACGTAACTTTGTTTGAACATAGGATAAAGCTGCAGCTATATTTAAAATCAGTTCCATTGTTGTCAAATACGCCTAGTTTTATTGTTTATTAAACACGGGTTGATTAAAATACGTTCTATTTTCATTGTAGTCGCTTGCGAAATATTTCGGAAATTGTTATTTCCTACAGTCAAATATAATTGAGTTGAAGGCTGAATTGACTCATTATTTTTTTATTCGTTTTAAATGTTTAAAACATGTGTGTAATCACTTCACTCTCTTAGGTTTTTATATTGTTTAATAAATTATGAAATAACTTTATGAAATGTTACAATGGACCAGAATCCAGAACTCGTTCTTAGGAATCGCTTAATTTGGAGACGAGTAACAAGGTATCGCGCAATTTCAGGGCTGTTGGTAGTTGTTTTCTAATTATGTTAACATTCTAAGCCATAGTATCTGGTATTTTCACTTCTTTTGAGTTTATAATGAAAATACAATATCAAAATATTCAAACAATCTTATCGACTACAGGCGTGTAGCACATTTCCTACACAAAAAATAAGTACCTTATATGAAATTCTAACCAACTGAAAGCTATTTTAGTACTTTTTAAATTACATCATATGATGGCGGAACTTTTGTGATGGCCTTGTAACTCCTAAGTGTCGCTAAAACAGGACGCCCGTCCAGAAAATATCGAAAGGAACTTCGTAACAACATTTTTTTTTTAGCCAAGTTCGATGTCGTCGTCAGTTGTGTTTCATCATTCAGAATTTTATTATTAGTAATAAATGTTCTTCGCCTCCATTAGTCAATCGGACTAATGAAGGCGAAAAAATAACATTTATTATAAATCAGCAACCATTTCAACTATAACAACCACAGATTTCCCAATACTGAGATGGGGCAAGCCGCGTTTAAAGTGCGACAACTGTAAGCTCAACGAGCATACACTGGCTACCAGTTTACGCTCTGTGAGACGAGTCAAGACGCACGAATATTAGAAGAAATTACCGTTTTTTTCCAAAATGCCATCCTGTGCAATTGTAACATGCCATCATCGCAATGAATCAGTAAATTTACCAAGAAATATAATAACTTTTCACAGGTAAGAACCGAAAAGAAATTGCGACACTGGGACTGCCTATAAACTTGGCGGCTTGTCCAGTCTAATGTATATTCTGATGTCTGTGATAACAACAATAACGTCTACTACTAGATTAAGACCGTTTCAATGAGTTTTATTCCTAAAGGTTTCAAACTTAAACTCAACTCAAAAACGTATTCATTCATTTAAGTGTTCACAAGACACATCTTGTTAATAAATAAATAAATAAATATCCACTGACATTCACACAACGCCATCTAGGAATCTAGCCCCAAGTTAAGCGTGAAGCCTGTTTTATGGGTACTAAACAACAGATGAACATACTTGTATACATTATTTTTTTTGTAAAAACATACATATTATATATAGAAAACACCCAGACCATTACAAACAGACATGTTCATGCACACATTTTTTTGTACTGCCCGGGGATTGAACCCGAAACCCATGGTGTTGCAGTCGATCTCTCAACCACAACACCAAATGGGTCGTCATCGACAGTATAGTTTTATTAATGAAGAAGTTAGTCTGAATCTAGGTTCCACCGGCATAGAAAGTTCAATATACAGGAAAGACTCCTTCCAGAAACTATTTTATCTCTGTCTCTTCTTTTTACTCTAAAAGTAACCACTTATACTGCCTTATCTCAAAATACATCCTTTTTAGGTGATTCCAGCCAACTTTGTAAAGGTTTATTTAATATGTAACATTTGCTAACCAAGCATTTTCTACTCTTGCTTTGCAGCTATATTTTTACTTCTATTCATTCGATTAATTTACTTGCCTTACCTATATTAATTATTGCTTTATCTTGCCGACTTAGCAAGCGTAGATGTTAATATTTAACATTTATGTTTGGACAAGTTCAGAGTAAGTCAAGACATATATATCATATATAAGCTAGTGTATTCATCAATACTTCTAATTCCTTAGTTGCTTTCAGTCTGGATTCCGCCCGGGGCATAGCACTACCACTGCATTGGTCAAGGTATCTGATGACATCCGGCAGGCCATGTCTCAGCAGGAACTGACAGCTTTAGTACTCTTGACTTCTCAAACGCATTCAACACTGTGGACTACGATGTGCTTTTAGCAATGTTAAAGTCAGTGTCATTTCAGATTCGGCAGTTGAGTGGTTTCGGAGCTACCTATTGGGTAGACGCAATGTGTAAGAGGTGGTGATAAGATGTCAGATTTTTGTACTTTATCTGCTGTGTGCCTCAGGGTGGGGTTCTTTCTCCTTTCCCTTTTTTCTATTTTTATAAATTTTTCTAACCCCTCTTCTCACGTGTAAGTTTCATTGTATGCTGACGACCTGCAAATTTACTCTCATGCCCCCGTAGTGACATTACTGGATTAATATCTTTAATAACGCTAACCTTGCAATTATCTGCGATTGGAGTAGCTCCTATGGATTATCAATCAACCCGAGTAAATCGCAAGCAATTGTTATTGGCGATATAAACAAGTAAGTAGAATTGATCTTTCAGTAGCTCCCCCACTTTTACTGAACGGTGTGGCTATTAGTTACAGTAAAACTGTGAGGAATTGGAGTGATATTTGACTCAACTCTTTCTTGGTGTCCACAAATAGCTGAGGTTAGCCGAAGAAATTTGCAGCATTTGGTTCGCTGCGACGATGGAAAAATTTGCTGCCTGTAAAGACAAAAATCGAACTTGCGCAGTCTCTCCTTTTATCTGTACTAGATTATGCTGATGTTTGTCTTATCGATCTGAATGAGGATTTGCTTAATAAGCTCAGCGCTTACAAACCTCTGCATAAGGTTTATTTTTGGCTTGCGCAAGTTTGACCATGTGTCCGAATTTAGGAGTAAGCTCGCCTGGCTTTCTATTAGGCATCGCCGTGTGGAACATGTGCTTGTACTCGTTTATAAAATTTTGTATGATCCTCGTTCCCCCCCTATCTCAAGGATTGTTTCCAATTTTGGGTACGGACCACTATCGTGAACTTAGGTCTAAGTCGGATAATGTGCTGAGAACTCCTTTGACTAAATCGGGATACTTTAAAGAGTCTTTTAACTGTAGGAGCTGCAATTTTATGATAGGTTGCCAGCTGACATTCGTCACGCAAAAGTCTATTTTGGCCTTTAAGAATGGACTTCACCAGCATTTGTTGGATAGCGATTCGTAATTTGCCTATTTCTTCTTATGAATATTCATATACTTCTATTTATTTATTTAATATATGTATATATATATATATAATATCATGTATATATATTTTGTGTATATTATTATTATTTATTTTTAATATACTTATGTGTTCATATTTTTTATGTTGTACTAGTAAATCTTATATATTATTATTATTTTTTTTATTTTTGTGTCATGCCTTACTTGCCCACTGCCTGTCTTTTTCTTTAACTTCTACCTCAAGGTTGCTGAAGAGATCGCTCTAGCGATAAGCCGCCTTTGCCCACTATGTGACTTTGGTTTGTGACCGTTTATAAAATGTGGCATAAAGTGTTATCTATCTATCTATATGGTCTGACTTAACTGACAGTAAGCTAACTTTGTGAACTGCGAATATCGTACACGAACACGTCATTATGCAAGTGTGAACACCGGAATCGTCGCGGCTGCAGTGTTTGAACTGTCGTAAACTTCTATAACTTCTCGGTCCTCGTCTTATTCGCTGTATGGATACTAGTTGAAGAGAAGATAGAGTGAGCAATGAACATTGAAAGCGATATTTAGTATTTAATCTTTGAGAGTATTAGAAAGAATTACAACAGATTGTTTCAGTGGCATAGAAAAGCATTTCTTTATTTCTTATTTACTTTAGTGAATATATATAAAAGTCATACAAATTATCGGAATTAATATGAGTGTTCAAACATTATTCAACATCATATTATTATTTTGTAAACATTGTATAAATAGAAATAAATAGTTATATGCATCTCGTCATCATGTGAGCTTCTTGGTTGCAAATGCAGTTTTTTTATTTGCATGAAAAGCAGGATCACCTAGGGGACATGATATTTTTATCGTTAAAAGAAAGAAATCTCATCTTAAATATTCAAGCACTCCATCTTAAATATTAAACTAACAGATGAGAAAGAAGTAAATCGTTATTTATTGTAATGGTATACATATACCGGTGGTAGATTCATTAAAAATAACTTCTTGACGATTGAAAAGTGTCATGTAATGATTTATTTTAATTAGATATTTTTGAGTTTGATTTATATATTATGCATTATATATCTGATAAGTTAATAAATGAACCCAGCCCCCAATAACTCGTGACACGAGTAACAAAGTCGAAAGCCTTCTAAAGGTTCAAGAACGTGTGCCCTGAAGTACACCATATACAAATATGATATCACTCCGGGCGAGATTCATATTCAAGTTTCAAGACATTCGTTTGTGGCTTCGCTTGTCAATAGCAACCCCAAAGACCCATGCGTCATGGTGGGTAAACTTTACTGTGATCCTTTCCGCATTCCCGCACAAAACCTTTTCCTCAGCCGAGAATGATAATGCTCATCCGAGTGTATTTATAATTGAATGGTGGGGAAACAATGAATCCGTGGTTTACTCAAATACTTTTTTGCATTGTTTCAATTATTTATATAATATTTATATAAAACATGTTATGAGCTTTACATAAGTATTGTTCTGTTGGGTAATAATAGGAAATAATAAATAAATGTCCACTGACATTCACAAGCATGAAGCCTGTACTATAGGTACTAAATAACGGACAAACATACTTTTATTTATTTTTTGTAAATTCATGTTTATCCGTTGTTTTGTACCAGATCCTTGCTAATAATGGGGTATTGATAATGAACTTAGATTTTACTGCTTTTAATAATTCCTTCGTGGATTCCAGTTTGAAATTGACACATAAAATAACTCTGAATTCAAATTTTCCTATCGATCTTCTTACTCGTATATAAAGGAAAGGAAAATCGTAATACGTACTTTACCAAATAAAACAAGCATATTTAGAACAACATCCCTAACAATAATTTCTTTGATCCGTATAAATTATTATATTCCTGTATTTCACGCGATCACAAACACGACGCATTCATTTTCTGAGTACAAATAACAACATAGAAAATTATTTTGCCCGTCGGTTTTTTTAACTTTGGATGTCAAAAAGGTACCAACCCTTTTTTGTTTTTTATCTGAAATCTATGTTAAGCTCTCCGGCTTCTAGCATGATCTGATGAGTAAGCAAAAAATTAAGTCATTATAATTCATTAGAACTGCATTATACCTTTGGCAAAAAGTTTTCTACTGATTGAGAGATACGTAGTCCTGCAGCTGTCTTTGGATGTTAATAATGTCATTGTATTTATCATTATATTTCTTCTAATTTTCTGAACGAAGCATTACGGTGAAGATTTAGGCATTATTAGGTTTGGGACATGATTTAAGACACTCGGTACCTTGATCGCTTTTATTCACTGATAAAATTACTGACACAAAATGTTTTTACAATGCTAATGTTCAAATATGTTGAGGTCACAAAAGGTGAAAATTAATCAACTATACTTAGGTCTATGTATTATAGTAGGCTATATTACACCAACCAGCGTCTTCAGTTTAAAAGGCACAGGTGCGTCCACATTGGAGTAATGCTCGCATCTTTGGGCTGGAGCGCCAAATACCTTCTTTTTCCTCTTGATCGCATACACGTAGAGCTAGATGGTCAATGATCCAACAGTCACCAGTTGTCTTGACTCTTTGGCCTTACGCAGAAACGTTGTAAAACTTTTTGTTTTTTACCGTTTGTATAATGGGGAGTGTTCCAAAGAATTGTTCGATCTTATACCTGCTGCTGCATTC